>OX402529.1:501053-525051 GCA_948098885.1 Drepanosiphum platanoidis | reverse complement strand
ATTCCGTTTTTTTTTTTTCTTCTCAAGTCTTCCTAATCATACGATCGAACAACAAAAATATATATTACATAACATAAGTACCCATATTTCGTGCAATAATACGGATCGTGCGCGTGTATAATATTATACAATATGAAACTGTATTGAAATTTTTGTTTTTGTATATAAGGATATAATATAAATATTATTAAATCATATTAGTACGAATACTTTGCGGACGTATTCGAATATTATATTCCGCGACCTGCACTTTGTTGGCTATATATTATATTATATTAATATATTTCTGTGTGTGTGTTTGTTGTAATTATTTTATCTCGTTATTCAGTGTAATATGTATATATTGTGTTTTTTTTTTTTTTTTTTGTATCGAATTTTGTAGTACTTATAAATAATATTATATATTTATATATATATTATATAATTTAAAATCGCACGTTCAAACATTTTATTATTTCGTTATAGATTGTCGTCCTATATATTATATAATATGTTGTGTATATTATTATAATCTTATGATATATTATTTTTTTTTGATATTCAATATATTTGTACACACTTGTGTCAAACGTGGAGTTATATATTATTTTTATTCATTGCAAGTCCGCTCAAATGACTCAAAACCCGTCGCCCATTCAAATATTTACTTATTATAACAGTGCTCTTCATTCCTTATGATTATAATTTCTTTTCGCGTCTGTTTCATCATAAGAAAATTAAAGCCAAATTTATTATTATTTTCAAACACTATACCTAACCCGTGCAAACGTGCAAATACACAAAGACAATTGTTACGAAAAACCGAAACAATATAGTCTGTTATTAATAACCCGCAAGACAACGAAAACCTCATATTTTGGAAAAAATCAATACGCGATAGTTATTTAACTTACATGATAAAGAAACATTAAATCATTGCATATTAAGTGTAACGACTCGTCTAAAATAACATTGAAGATTAAATAATCCTGATGGAAATCGTATCTTATATTATACTGAATTGTTGCTTTTATTTATTGAAACTTCGGGCTCAAGTTACTAGTCAACGCTTGTCCGACAATAATAATTGTTCGCCAATGAAAATATCTGTTTTTATCGCGATTTTTACGTTATTCTTTATACTCTGACGTTTGTCTTGGTTGCTTTTGAGACACGTCTAGTCGAAATGTCTCGAAATAAAAGGTGTTGGAACATAAAATATTATTGTTGTTTCAAACTATTAATTTCGATATACACAGATCGCACGGCCAACAGGTCAACTATTTCAAACGTGAAATATATAGGACTGAAAAATGCAACGAAATAAAAAGTAATAAACGTAAGCGATACGTTTAAGGAAAGTACCTCTACTCGCCGTTTATCTGAACACGCCCTGCAGCGCAACAAGGACTACGGCGAAAAAGGACCCGTCGGGCGAAATCAAGCCGACGCGACGACGGACCACTGCAATAATTGATAACAGTGCAATTATGGTTCAATGGCGGTCTTATAACGTCTCGCACACATTATAATATATTATTACAACGTCGTGTGTTTCGTAGGTATAATGTGTTTGAATAACACAATCGCCATCACGCGCGAACGATTTATTATTTATAACTATTGTGTACACTCGCGTTCGGAAAAAATCGAAAAGGATAATAATATTATTCAAATCTCACACGGACACCTATGCACGGTGCCCGGCAGCTCGTGCCAGCCCGTGCGCTTATAAGACGTACGATATAATCGTCGGCCTTTACACGCGCATTTATCGTTATCGCGTCCGTTTTTTTGATTTATAACGAATACGTTTCCGGTGACTTAGATAATATTATATGATTTTTTTTTTTTTTTTCTTCCGTTGGTTGTTTTTTTTTTTCTTTTTCGTTCGTGTATATTTATACACTATTATATTCCATCCTGCCTCGTCTCTCCCGCGTCGCCGACGCCCACAACACCCGATATCGTGAATGGGCTCGACTGCTGTACGAGGAGAAAAAGAGAAAGATACGCGAGACGACGACGGCGCGTGTGAGAGAGCGCGGTCCACCTCGACGGGACCGGCTAATAATCT
Organism: Drepanosiphum platanoidis; assembly: GCA_948098885.1. Lineage (NCBI taxonomy): Eukaryota > Metazoa > Arthropoda > Insecta > Hemiptera > Aphididae > Drepanosiphum > Drepanosiphum platanoidis. The sequence goes on along the minus strand of OX402529.1, from coordinate 522,995 downwards.
TGGCCCGCGCAACACGCGATAAGATCGTATTAATATAATAAATGATCGTATAAATATATAAATATGTGTGTGTGTGTGTGTACCCGTTTTCGATATCTGGAAGTCCATCGTGTATATACCACACACGATCATTATGACCAGACATTTCTGCCCCAATCACACAATAATAATAATAATAATAATATAATGCGGTGTTATATTATATGTTGTTCTTGTATTATTATAGATATTATTATTTTATAATATGGACGCGCGATGATAATCGAAAAATATCATTATCATCGTCAGGACGACAACGATAGAAAAGACAAAAACCATACGCGTCCGAAATGTTGTCGAGTTTATCGTATCCTTTATACGTACACGTGTATACGTGTGCATACAGGTTGAATTAGATGCGGTGAATAATTATTATCCCATGGTTATATTCAAATTATGCATTTACACGAGTTACTGGGCAAATGTATATGATTTGCCCAAAGACTATGTTTTTTTCTAGTGCGTATAGTTTTTTCGTACCACTTACTGTCTACTGTCTTGAGATGTGTCTCGATTATCTTATTTATCTACTCTATATTAGTTATAGTTTCTTAATATTGGAAATACGGCATGGTTTTTTTTGTTAAATTTTTTTTTTACATCTCGGTCGATATTCGAACCAGTACTTTTGAATAAATTATAATTGTCACGTGTTTGATAGATGTGCCTAAAAATGCAGATAGATAGATTATTATACCTTATCGGACAATGTCTAATGGACATAGCGTAATAGTATCCTGAAAACCTGAAATTGTCGTCCACTCCTTTCTTCGACAGATGCGTGTATAAAATTAACAACCCTTTTTACCCCTAAAAAAAGTCATCGATATTTTAACGGTCTACGTTTTACAATATATGAAAAAAATATTATTAATATCGTACTCTAAAAATATCCAATAGTATTGCATTATTATTGCAACTAAGCCACTTTTGAACAATACGCTGTCATTCTAAAATAATAACAATATTATCTGGTAAATAATTACGTTTAACGTTTCGAATGAAGACGATTTTATGTCCAGTATACGTATGTCCGAAACGTTATTCGCCACCGGCTAAAATGAAACGTGTCTTTGATTAACGCGAAGTACGGCTGAAAAAGTACATATTATGTTTTTTTTTAATGTCGAGTTAAATATTGTACACATTATTTTTCATTCGTTTTCGATACTATTTAATTCAACGCGTTACACATAATATTATTATTGTAATATATACAGACCGAATTATTGTTGTTCCACGATATAATATGGAACTTCGATCACCTGTCGCGCGTCATCGTATGTAACATCCGCACAACAACTATAATATTTTAGTCGATCGTTTATTCCGAACAATTTATCTATGTCACCGACGTTAAACAATATGGTAATCGGTAATTGACCTTTTGTATAAACCTCGCGTTTGGTTTTTCAATACGAATTTAAATGACAGTGTCTATCGAGAAGAAAAAAAAAGGTCGTATATCAGCCACAGAATTAGACCGGTTTAATTATTGCACTGCCTACAATATAGATTTTCAATAATTATAATTCATTTAAAGTAAATGTTATGAAATGTGTAAAAAAATACCCTCGATTTCAACAGAGACCCGGTGCGATTTGTAATTTCCACGTTTTCTTCACGCGTTACCTATAATGTGTTCTAAACAGTGTCACAGGAATGAACTTGGCACTGATAACCGAGTTGCGACACCTATAACAATTCGATTATAAATTTAAATACGACTTATTTATGCGCATGTGTACCGAATATCACGAAGGTAAATTGACACATTTATAACGAACCTATTATGTAAACGCTTCGAAAAACTGTGCGTTTGATTATCCGCAGGTTAATCGCGATGAGTTGTACAAACGATCGTATTGAAAACATTTCGTAACATTATGTTTATTCAAATATTTTGAAACGAAACATCTGCTGAAAATGGAAAAACGTTCGCCAGAGGATTCCCGAGTACTTGCTTGTTGTAGCTCAGTTTTTTAATTAATTTTGTAGCAGCACATTGCGTACAAACTCTGTAGGTTTATAATTTATTTTATATATTATCATATTTTGTCGTCAGTAAAACTTAGGTCTCCTTCAATGTCAGACGCGGAGCAATCGTTTCGAAAAACCCAATGTGAAATGTATGAAGTGCTGCGTGATGTTTTATAATGACCTTACGAATGAAATAGAAAAACAATCGTCCTGCAGACCTACCGATCGTCGGAGACATAATATACAAGCGGACGGCCAAAAAATCCAACTCTGGCCAACGGTTTGCACCTGCGTTTCGGTACGTGGTAATATTCAAAAACGATAAATAATAACATCACGCCGGACGTTTAGACCGTCCTGGCGAGCGCGCGCCCGCCGCGTCCAAGAGCCAATAAATTAGGATCTGGACGATAAGAAAGCAACGACCACAACAACAACAATTAATCGCGGACGATATTATTATATTGTCTCGGGAGGAACGATAACGATTTCGATACGATCTGATTGCTCGCGCTCGCGCGCGCGCACGTGCACTGCCAATACATAATGATAATAATAATAATAATATCGTACGGGTGTATTTCATTATGAAATAAAACACGGGCAAAAGATCTATATAATATTATAACGTACCGCACACTTCCGTCGCGCGTCTCGGTCTTTCCATATTATACTCGCGCGCGCTCGCGGCGATCCGTCGGGTAAACGAATCGTATACGCGAGTGTTGTAATTATAATTTTAATAATATCGTACGCTCGAGATGTACCCCAAAGATGACGATGTAACGTGAGAACGGTATACCTGCTACAGTAATTTTAGTACATATATTATATATATAATGCGATGTCGCAGCACATTTGCACGAATATGGCACGTACTACTCTTGCAGCGCATAAAATATATATAATATACCCCGCAGTATTGTAAAAGTACTCTAGAAATCGCAATTAAAAACGCGTTTCCGATAAAAGAAAAAAAAAACCATTTTCAAATGCTTTCGGGGTAAAAGAAACCGTTCGAGAACAAGACTCGACAGACGCGGCGGCGGCGCGTAACGGTTTTATAGATACGAAGAAAAATATTAAAATAAAAGACGTGACAGCAATACCGTTTTGAATTTTTAAACTGCTTTGTATCGCCTCGCCGCCGTCGTCGTGCCCGGAATCAACATTTTATTCGAGTACAAAAACTTATATTATATTCGCGTTTGAAATAATTAACAAATCGCATTTGATCAGACGTTATACGTATTATTATAATGTGTAATACGGCGGGGTTCATAGATCGTCCGACGTTCTAGATCAGCGTTTCCCAACATTTTTTCACTCAACGACCCTTTTAGATATTCGAAAATCTCACACCGTCTTCCAATAAATTGAAAAAAATTAATATTAATAATTAAAAATCAATCCCATAAATATAGTAAAAATATAAATCGCGCAAGTATAATTTCAAATTTACTTGAAAATAATTACAAAAAAAAAATAATACTTGTACTGCGTGTATACGAGCACAAAATATTTTACCCACATGATTCTGAACATTACTAATCACTAGGGCTCGGATTTTGTAGCAAAATAAATCCTTAAAAAAGCATTTTAAGTAGCCGAAAAAAGCAATAAAAAGCATTTATTAAATTTAATTCTAAAAAAAACAAATTTCAATTACACATCAAATTAAATATTAAAAAAGGAATTTACGACCACATATTTGGTCAAGATACTTTCATTAAAACTCATTCTATTGGGTGCTGCTAATATATTATATTTATACGTAGAAAAAGACCTTTCCACATCAACCGATGTAATCCATGCATATTTCATAGAAACTATAAATCATTTAAATCATAATGTTATGATTATTCATTACAATTTCGGCACAATAACGATAGTTATTTTATCATTCATACGTTTATTACTGGTTTTTTCACTGGTTTTAAAATTTCTGGTAATAATGATTTATAGTCCAAGTATAATATACATAAAAATAAGTTAAATTTTCAAGAAAAATATGTAAAAATTAAGAAAAAATAACCAAATACGGGAAAAAGCAATAAAAAGCAAGTTTTGTGGAAAAAAGCAAAAAACAGCAAAAAAAAGTTTACTTCATTGAAATCAGAACGATTCAAAACGTATTTATCTATGAGAATTATCTTTCTATCACACACCCCTCAAAAGAAGCATTTGCTACAAAATCCGAGCCCTACAGTAATCACGGTACATTGTTTTGAATTATTTTTTTATTATACATTTTATTTGCAATAAGTTGTGAAGAATAAAAGTGAAATCCACCCCCTCCGCGAGTAAAACGCCCCCCTCGAAATCAAAAGAGCCCGCGTTGGGAATCACTGCCCCATATAAAAGGATTGATCGTAATAATACTCGTATCTTTATAACGATAATAATTGTCGTGCAAGCGCGCAAACTCGGCCGAGGAAAAAAAAAACGATATTTCGGACGCGTACAGTATACGAGTATCATAACGCACTGCGGCCGCCTCACGTCACGTACGTCGTACCCGTGTGTGTTTATTTTTAATAACTTTATAACAAACACGCCTCGCTCCGGGCGAGTAATAAATATCGGGCGAAACTCCTCGTCCCGCGCGTTTATAGTGCGCCTAATACCCGTCCGCGCGCGCGTAGATAGACATTATTGTATACTGTCGTAATAATATTATTACGTTCAATCGTGCGGAGACGGCGCAGTCTCCGGCGGGCGGTAATTATCGCGAGCCCTTAATGAAGACGCGCACTGACGTCCGGGCACCTCCCACGGACGGATTTCCACGTACCAAAGCCGCTCTCGTCCGTTCTCAACCCCACGGAGCCGCTTTCCGGCACGCAGGTAGTACACATACGAATACGTTAAATCGTTGTCGATTATTACTATCGTCGTCGTCATCAATATTATTATAGTGAGAATTTTTTAGAAAAAGTACGGTGTTTTTATTACGCGTAGAATTGAAAAACAGTCGAGTGAATAAGAGCTGATTCCTCGGCATCATCGATGAGCGTTCGGAAAAAAAAATAAATACTATTTGATCCATCGAATTTCCTGCAATGCGGTGTAACAAGTCTAGATTGAGTGTATGTAGTCGAGGAATCCTATCTTCGCTGAAAATAATTCAGGACGGAGCACATGAAGAATATCAAACTGAGAAAATATCAGAAATAAATTCATTATATCAGCCGAATTATGTCTTAAGAAGAGACCACCCGAAGTTTTCAGTGATTCATTAATGGGGTCTCTATAGAAAAAAAAAAAAAACATTTTAATCTATATGAAATACTTAAAAAAAATTTATCCGCGGAAAAACTCACGGATGTTCCGAGGAAGACGACGTCAACGCGAGAGTTCCCGTAACTGCCCACACGCTCCGGAGAGAACTCAGCTTATGTAACTAAACGTACTGCCGTGCTTTCCAGATCGACACTGTGATCCAACAACGTTTATATTCCGACGTGGATTGTGAAATTATTTTTAGGAGAATTCCTTTTTTACTTTTCTTTTTTCTACTGACGACGGTTAATACTTTTGGAACTATACGATTTCAAGAAAATGTTTTTACAATATGCTTTCGACGCTGTCGCGAGTTCCGTCGGAAATCGTAAATGGAATTCTATCTATACACGGCATATACAGTTATACTATATCTATATTTTATTATATAAAAAAAAAAGAAAGGAAAATCAATAATATAAGATTAATGTTACTCTGTTTTCATTGATTTTATTATTTTATTAATTATTTCATTTATTTTAGTATAATATACAAACTTGGATTTTATTAATTTTATTTGTTATTTTTTTGTTTGCTTTTTTGATTTCGCGATTTTAGTCTTCAAGTGTGGTACGACAACGTACAAAACCTGTTCGAAATACCAAAAATGTAATAAACAATTTGCCTTTTTTTCAGATAAATTCGCCGTAAAATGTTTAAAACAATTTATGTGCTGCCATCTATCCAGTTTAAAACTAATCTAATTCAGTTTGAATGTCTGTGGCCTCTACAATAGCATTTATTAAGGAACATTGTATAGGCAATTTCTAAAAATCCTTTGTTGTCGCGTTAGTAATTTTATACTCGTAAATGAACATTATTGCTAATAGTAAGTCATTATAGATGCACCCCGTACATACGACATTAACTTTCCAACATAAGTACTATACGCACTAACGGACACATGTCAAATTATTCGTTCGAAACAACATACTAAAAAGTGAAAATTTCACCCTCAAGATCGATTCTACTTGTACGTTCCTAAGACCATTCTGATTTTGTTTTGAAAAAACGTACAAAATCTTTATAAGATGTACAAGGTGGTTTTAAAGATGTACGAGGTACAATCGTGATTTGATTTTTAAAACATTTTTAATTGATAGATTATTTCCATTTCCACAATTGCAAATTTTCTATTTTTGTAATAATGTTTAAAACATAATAACAAAGATCGTTAAAAATGTATTCCGACCGATGCATCAAGTAAATATCGATATCTGTATTCAAAACTAATGTCGGGTTGCGCAATAAATATAGAATATGTTGTTTTCAATCGAAAACGATCACTTTATTATATAAACGTATAATATTAACAATTTTAAATGTCACAAAATCATATTGTTGGACGTAACTCTTCGACGTGAGCATCAAATCTTCGAGGAGTGTTGGATTGAGTTTACCGACACGCAACACAATAATTGGCCTGGTCTGCTCCGGATCCAAGACCGAGAAACTCTCTTCAAGTAATCACCCTCGATAAAATAACCTATGTTATCTGTATTTTTGAGTCATAACAATGTGTTAATAAAAATGTTTGAAAAAATAATAATAATTGATAATAATTCAATTATTCAACGGGAAAGCATTTATATTGAAAGAACAATTAATAAACAAATTTTAAGTTATATAGAAAATAATAACTACTTAGTTATTTAGTCCTAAATGTTATAACTTATAACTAATAACTTTTTTATGAATTGTACTTTCAATTAGAATGCTTTCCCGTTGGAATTGAATTACTATCAATTATTTTTGCAAATATTTTGTTACACATTGTTATGAAAATAAAAATGCTGATAATATAGGTTTATGACTAAATAACTTGGGAACAACTATTTTCTTCCAGATATTCATCGACGATTTTTAAATAATTATTATAGCACGTGATGTTATTGGTTTCCAAGTATTCTGATTCTCTGCGTTTGGTCATCGCTGTGGAAGAAAAAAAATCAAATGGTCAGCATTACCCAAAGTTACACAAATACTATTTAAGAAACTTTGAAAAAGTACGCTACTGTGCTAATTTTCTATACTTACGTTGTGTTTTTAGATTAGCCACGCATTTGCTGACCGTCGGAGAAAATATCATTTCTCTGCTATTACGGACGTCCTACAAAATATGAAAAAAGGATATAAGAACATAATTTTATCGTAAATGAAAAATTTATTTAACGATATGATACGTAAAATATTGTGAAATGAACGTTTCTTAAGAATTTTGCAAAATAATTTAATTATTATGATAAGGTTAACGAGGGAAAACTGTCTGCGCATCGTTTTGGATGAAACAGAAATCGAAAAACCGTATTGAATTCCACATGGTCGAGAAAGGGTTGGCACGTCGTGCATTAATTCAAGATGCACAACAAATGCATATACAAATTACATAGGTACCTGTATTAAATAGAAATTGAAGGAATTCAGACTGCCATCGATTAACACTTTTTCTACATTAATGCGGCCAAATCCTTCATTCCGGGCTAATTCCACACACTACAAGTACAAAAAAAAAAAAAAAAAAATGTTAGTTTCACACCAACAATTTATAGTACATTAATCTATCATTATTATCAAGCCGAAAAAGAAGAACAATTTAAAATACTTTTCGACGATTTATTTCGCTACAAGATCTGAGCCCATCGGGGTATAACTATTCATAGAATATTTCGTGAAAAACAACTATGCATTTTTCTCGATGTAATAAATTAAATACGGCCTGAATTTGTCTGCAATCATTTTTTTTCTTAACTTCCTACTAATTAATAAGTAGGTCTGGAATGCGAAGCGTAAGTAATTAAAATACAATTTTCGTTATTTTATGATGTGAGCTAATTGCGAGATGAAAAAATAACAATTGAAACTGATAGTTCTAAATAAAATTTTAATACATTTTGTTTTCTATGACTTAAAATCCTGAAGGTGTCGGACTATATAAGAGGTGTTAAAAATTGGAGTTTGTATAGATTCAGAGACCCATTATGAACAAGGCTGTCACCGAAGGGGTATACTAGTATTGTATATTTTATTGTATTCAACGTACTCGGTCAAAGTTGATATCTTTGGACATGTTTAATATCACTCGTGGTGTGATTTTACGCGACAAACGTAAAATGTCAACCATTTCGTCTTCCATTTCCCGGGCCAGAGATGTCACGATAACGTCTGCTTTTATGTCGCTTGCGTATTCGAAACAATCTCCAACCCGAAAATCTATTCGCTTGATCACGCCGTATACCTCTTCGGTTCTTTTGGCTTGCAAAATCTTCAACGGATCCTTATCGATAGCGATGACTGCGAATAAAAAACAAAATTCGATAAAAAAACATATTATAATGTCATTATTTTAAAAAACTCGGCACGATACCACCGACTCTAACGTGAAGAAAAAACATAAATATTATACCTTTATGGCCGATCATTGCAAGCTGTATTGCACACGAACCTGCCCCACAGGACGGAACCAATACTTTTTCATAAGTATCACACTGTCGTGCAATATGACTGGCCACTATTTCCGGGCAAGTATTTTGAAAGCTTTCTGCGAATTAAAAAAAAAAACAGATCGTTAAATAATAATATTTAACCAAACTTATTTATAATTTTGACACACAGAAAATAATGCTTTATATTTACTTACCCTCGTCGAGCATGATGCCATATTCAAATTTTGAGAACAGCATAAATCGCTGTTCCCAGAATTTCAATGTTTCAATCAGCTGTATAAAAAAACAAAAATTCGTTTAATATCTTATACATAATATAAACTGACGAATTCGTTGGTCTATTATAGTTTTTTTTTGAGGAAGTTGGGTAGTGACGTTATATATTTGAGCATTGAAGTCACTCGCCTACGAAAAAACGCATTTATGTACTAACGAAAAATGTTCCAATAAGTTTGTTGCGGAAATAACGTCTAAAATACTCAGTGATCGGCAGTGATATTCTGCAAAATTTCACTTCGGTTTAGGGTAAGGGTATCGGAATTTCAAAAAAAAGACCTATCAGAACGTTGTATAGGTATTGTCAACGTTATTCGTAGTATTTGTATAATATTATTATAATAATTAACTAATATTGTTCGAGTAAACGCGAAGTCGATAAATTTCAGTATTCTTACGGAATTTCCGATTTGCGACGAGTTAGTAGCACGAACTTCGTGCTCAGCGGACTTCATCCTTTCTGCGGGTGCAATCCAGTCGGTACATTTTGACGGCACTTGACGTAACAACCGTGGCCGCACAGCTTGGGATCGCATTGACGCAAGCCTCGCGGGCGATGCGAGAGGAATCTTACGTGACTTAAAGGGCATATTGGCCACAGGAAAGGCACGGAAAGTTTTCACGCGGTCGGTGTCGCGAGTGATGCGGCAAACGTCGATGGATCGAGCCTGCGTTCCGGCGTATACGGTGCCTGCACCACTTCCGGTCTGAGTTCCGGTGCCGTCTACCGCGGTCGTGATGACGCTGACGTGGTCGTCCCGAGACGTGCCACGACTGACGGTTACGCGCGACGCACTCAAAACAAAGCGTCTGAGTGCGTCTACTGGGCTAACTGTAATCCGACAGGAAAAAATAAGGTAAAAATATAAAACCTTTAGTGATATTGATATTATGTGATTTTGTTGCTGACGAGACATGATAATTTCCTAGCTGGGATTTCGCCACCTCCCCCTCCCCTGTAGTGGTTATCTTGGGAAGTGCCCGACTCGTAGATGTCTTCGTGGTCAGACCAAGAGTGGGAGGGTGAGCACGGAAATTGGACCCTGCGGGTTGTACAATTATCTACACTATCTCTAATTTTGATTTTCGTGTAAAATTCACAGAACTACGGGGGGAAAATACAAGTTAGGGTAGCTTACGAGTTTGTCCAGATTTCACATCTCACACCCCTCCCCCTCCACCAATTTTGTAAAAACTACAAAACTTAAAATATATTACACTATCGTGTATTATAATTTTATGACTTACTCTCGCACTTCACCATGTCTTCTTGGTCCTGCAGACCTTTGCAAATGACGGTTTGAACCGCCGCTCCCTTGCGCATCACGAATAGGCATTGATTTTTGCTGAAAAACAAAACATACATTATATTAATAATCTATTCCTCCGGGAAAAAAATAACGCGTTTCGATGTATAATATTTACCTTGACATTTCCATTTTTGATAGAAAAGTAAGATAACCAAATATATGTTCTTCTGCGCGATGTACAACAATGTAACTTTCGTTCGAATAAACTATAAGGTTTGTTATGAGAGATTTCGATTCGATTCGTTGTATGTACATCATTTGTTTACGGATTACTTAGCGACACTATACAGCCAGCGTTTAGAGTTGAAAACATAACACATGTTACTTTTTCATACAGACGTTGATAATATTATTATCGAGATGGTTTTCCGACGACTCGTATTTTCAGGTATTTAAAAACGTAATGTCGGCTTAGAACACATCCTGCAGCGGTCGTCGTATCATCATTTTTTCTCATCGTGCACACCGTCGTAGACGACAGTCATTATATTTTTCACATTAATCGGAAGGTTATATTTAATTCTTCAATAATTCTTAAATTTTCTTTATCATAGACGTGGTCGCGTCTGCGAATATATCTGTTAGATACTGCTCTAATAAAAAAATGCAATATCGTTGTAGCAAAAATTTTTTTTTAAAAAAACAGAAATTATGTTTTATATACGTATTAAAATATTATGTAAGAGCTGATAGTATATGATGTTTTAAAATTAATCTGTTCGTTTATAGTCGCTTAATTATACGACAACAGAATCCTCGAGTATATGCATGAATATAAAACATAAATATGCACCGAACGTTTTCTTCTCTTTTTTTTTTAAATACTATGTAATACGTTGTTTACGGTAAATTTTTTCTTTCTTTTTTTTGGGATTATACGTAGTCATTGTTCATCAAAAGTTTCATGCAATAATTTTATCGAATAATTATTTGCTCTGACACCGATAGCGAAAATAAACAAATTTGTTTGTAACCTGTATTTGTATTCTGTCCTGACACTAGTACGCACAGTACTGTCTTGCCATGCACTTAATATATCTCGCAGTACATATTATTTAATGTACTCGTAAATAATATCGAATTATTGACCGTCGACGTGTACTCCACTCGTCACTGGTTTGACACAAACAATTGGTACTCAAGTGTCTGGATTCGATAGTAGATAACGATTAAATATTAGCACTCGATTGGAAGGCAAACGTCGTCGTTGAAAAGTCAAAACGTCGCCGTACTGTGTAGTCACAAAAACACGTCGAGAAGGACTACCGAGTTTTAAAATTTCGGTCGAACGTCGAGAATCGCCCGGTAAACCAGCAATCGAAATGACGGCCGCGCGCCGTTTGGGAGTATTGGTAACCGTTCTGGTGGTCGCGGTAGCCTCATCGTCGGCCGTGGAGAATGAAGAGACGTTCATCGTGAACTCGGTCAACAAGGATCCGGACAGCACGTGGAAGGTACACATCTCACGATACAGTGTAAAATAATAATATTACGTTTTTGCACCGTTTTTTCGTCGAACTCTATCGAATTACCGATTTATATATATTAGATAGATGCTTCTACACATTGGAATAAAATTACGCCATCTCGTTGAAACTTCCGTTGTTGTTCAGAGAAGATCGCACCATATTGAGTGGAGCCGGTTTATCATTACGATCGATTAGACCAGTAAATACATAGCAATGTATATTATAGATAAATCACCTTCGCGGGGATAATTCGGCTCTCAGATTCACCAGGCTACTGCAGTATTTCGATCGTTGTAGTGTTGTTTTGAGTTTTAATAGGGTCTTAAGACAAATTCGAAAAATCTTCTGTAAACGATGTGTGTAGCACACATGCGCGGGTGGAAAAATGACCGAAGGATAAATCGTAATCGAAACTTTTTTCCATCCCGTAAGAGTATACTAGTACATGTTTCACGCGGTTGTGTCATTTGTGGGGTATAAGGATGAGCATTGTGCGCTCTATTTGGTTTTTTTTTTTTTCAACAATACTCGAGTAAAATGTTTATTTCGTCGTTTATAGCGAAAATAATCTTGGTACTTGTTATCGAATGTTCGCGTTGCCTCTTGAGCTTTTTATATTTTATTTTTCATCCCGTAGAAAAATACGAAGGCCTTGATCTATTTTCACGTAATATATTCAAAACGTCCGTGACAAAAACGTATAATTTTGGATGAAAGTTGTTCGACAAACCTCATAAGGATATTATAGTTGTACGGATAAAAACACTATAATGTAAAGTATTGGACCTGAGTACAACGCGTGTTTCAGGCTAGCCACGACAACGTCATCCCAGTGGACGACGGAAACTTCGGCCAGCTGATGGGTGTGTTGCCGCGAAACGATAATGCGCTCAGGTTTGCCCCGTTGAAGGAATCCACGGACGACGCCAACGCGATTCTACCCGAGAGATTCGATGCCAGGGAACGATGGCCCGAATGCTTGTCACTTTTGGATACAATCAAGGATCAGTCCAATTGTGGATCCTGTTGGGCAAGTACAATATCATTATAATTACGAGATAATTATTAATTTATTACGGTACAATAACCCCATCCAATCGGCTAAACCAATGGGTGATTTGAGATAAAGTTTTTTTTTTTCGGTCTATCCTATCATTCCGTATCAACTATATATTATATTGGTTTAATTAATTAGTAAAAATAATATAATATATTGTTAAATTGGAAAATTAGTGAGAAATATTTTGTTATTGACTAGAGTAGAATCACAGTTATTATATAATTACTTGCGGATTAAAACTGATTAATTTTACACCTAACAGACTAAACACTTACTCGTGATTTACTCGATACGTAGGTACCGGTAGATAACGTAAAACAATTGATAATCTTTTAATCGGACTCTTCGGTTATTTTTACTACTCTCAATGCAGGTGACTTCGGAGCTTTTTTCGGTTTAACTTTTGTAGAACTGCTTTATTTTGTCGGAATATCTCATGTCGGCAATGCTCATTAACAGATATATTATGTAATAATTTGTTAACGACTTTGTATTTATATAATTGATAAATATTGTACATAATAGTACGTTTGTGATACCAAATAAAATATTTTTCACTACGCGTTGAATAAATTACCTTAGTTGTCCAATAGGATTAAAACGTGCAAATTAGCACTGATAACAAAAGTACAACATGTACAAGTGGGCACTCTAAAAACTATACTGATTTATTAAAAATGTCAAATTTCAAGTAATTATGATAATTTTAACTATGCGATTCATTAAAATAATCATAACTTGAAGAGTTTGTTCTATCGAGTGAAACGAACAATCAATAAATGAAGTGCTTAGATAATTTGAGACGATTTGAGATAATTTTGAATATCGATTACATGTGTTTAGTGTTATACCTATTATAGTTTTAAACCAAACACTCGAGGATAATAATATCCGACTAAACGCGAGTATTATTAATAGTGTTCTCGTGTTACATTTACTATCCAATAATTTAAGGGCAAAACGATTATGTGATTTGTAAGAAAGGATGATTATTTGGTTGCCTACCAAAGTTAGAATACAGAATAATACTAGTATTATATTATGTCCATTATCGAACAGTCTATATGAAGTTACAAAGTATTTAATATACTACTTAGTGATCAGCTTCTTTATTTGAAATTCGAAATTTTTCATTCAAATACTTTGGAAAAAATAAATGAAAGTTGTGTATGAAACGACCGCATTTACAAAATCTTGATAATACTTACTTATATATTATTATAATAATATAAAAACATACATTTTAGGCCGTATCTGCGGCTTCCGTGTTCAGCGACCGCCTGTGCATAGCCACCGGGGGTGCCGTGGCCAGAAACCTGTCCGCCGAACAGTTGAACAGTTGTTGCTATCGCTGCGGTCACGGATGCGAAGGCGGTAACCCCGAGAGCGCGTGGTATTTCTTCAGACGGCACGGAGTCGTTACAGGTGGAGATTACGGTTCTGATCAGGTAATGCATAGGGCTGTGAATGGTTTGATAAATAATTCCGTTTTCGTTCGGAAGCGCGTGGAAAAAAAATATTTCGACTTGTAAATATCTCTTACACAAATAATGTAAATCGGCCAAAATAATATTTATATCAATAAAGCGTATAGCAATATTAATAAATTGCTAAAAGAATTACACCTATATCGGTTGTCGATGGTTTTCGAGTTTGAAACAAGGAATTTGTAATACTCGAATTAGTACTCAAAGCCCTCAAAAGAGGGGTAACTTTAGATTTTGTTTTACGAACATTTAAATATGCTAGACGTTGTGGCCTTTGTGCAAAATAACTTTTGGTTTTCAAACGATTTTTTTCATAGCCGATGTAACGTCAGATAAATATATTATATAGTATAAAAAATATATAATATAAATCGTACTTATTACATACTGAAAATTATGTATTGTTATAATATTAACAAAATACACCACGGCAATATATTTTCAACATTTCTTTTATTTCAACTCCGGGCCTTATGATATTTTTTTTCCCAATTCTTGATATTATATTTCTGATACTCGGCAGATATTTTGACAAATTTTTTATTACGTTTGATATTACACGCAGGGATGTCAACCGTACAGTATTTATCCGTGTGGCAAGGGCAGAAATTCGTGCATTGATCCAGACCCCGACACGCCCGATTGTACCGTGAAAAGTTGCACAAACGCGATATACTCTAAAGATTACAAGACAGACTTGTACTACGGTAATAATACTATAGTATCGTATTGAAACGAAACGTTTGTCATAACATGACGTATACAGGTTATATAGTGAAATGTTTTCGTTTTCAGTCGACACTGTGTACACACTGCCGATGACCGAGGAAGACATCATGGCCGACATATTCGAAAACGGTCCTGTCCAGGCGGCTTTCTGGGTCTACACCGATTTTATGTACTACAAAAGCGGTGAGTTTTCTGCCGTCGTTCGAGGGCTGGGTGTCGGACTGAATTCTAAATATTAGTAATTCGGCCTCCCGTTAATGTTTAAACGCGCCGCCGCCGTCATAATCGACCTTTATTATTACATCGTATAATGCTCTATCATTCATATATACGACACTACAAATATTAATTTTTAATCGATTTTGTTTCAAAACCGTAATAGTCGATATGATAATATGATTGATTGTAAATCGCAATTAAGATGTTGAAGTCGACATACCTAGGTAAAACTCGTTCACCGCCGCTCGGGGAAAATACGACTGAAAAAATTTTGTATTTTGTTCAGGTGTTTACAGTTACAAACGAGGTGAAATGGAAGGAGGTCATGCCATTCGAATTTTAGGCTGGGGTGTTGAAAACGGTACCAAATACTGGCTGTGTGCCAACTCGTGGAGCAGATCGTGGGGCGAAAACGGACTGTTCAAGATACTCAGAGGAAACAACGAATGTCATATCGAAGAACGAGTAATTGCCGGGTTGCCGCATATCCCAAAGAAAAAATAAACCAAATCACATACTTACTGTCATTTAAGATTATCGTTATACCAGACAAAAGTGTACGATCAGATAATTTTTTGTAGTAAAATAATTTTACAAGTATTAAATAATAGTTATAAAGTAATAATAATTTATCTATAAATCAGTCATGTTGATTCTAATATGTTGGTCATTATTGCTGAAACAAATTTATATTATATAGTCATTTTTTTTTTGCATTTTAAAAATGTTAATCGTAAGATAGGATTTTATTCTAAAAACCGTATTTAATGTAACATTTTCATGCTTAGACAGTAAATATTTCTAATACAAATTGAAGTGATAAAACGAATAAAAGTGTTTTGTACTTATGTGATATGGCACATCAACTGTAACTTATTTCAACCCTCGATAAACTTGTGATGCTGTTTTTGTGTATACATATTATCTACAAAGAAAATAAATGCTTCGATTTAACGTCATATGAAAAATATTAATTTATTCAAAACACCTATTTGATGCTTAATTAGTTTTTAATTTACAGTATTTAGACTGATTTACATAATTTTAACACGATTTCACCGTCGATACTTTATTTGATATTATACAAAACGATTGATTGTTTTTGTCAATTTTTCTATGGAGATAAAATGTATCGTCTATGTATCGCGATCGATATTACGATTTCTAAAGAAAGTCAGGTCATTTTTCTCTTTTTATTTTATTTTTAGTTCATTACTCGGTCTTTACGTCTTGCTCGTTGGATCAAAAACTCGATCGAGGAGACGAATTGATCATTTGCGATTAATAAGGCTGACGTTAATGCATCCTCGCAGGAACATTAATATTAATGTAAATAATATTATTTTGCGAAAAACAATAGAAAACTCGATTTCATAACTTAATTGTTTTTTACTTAAAAAACCTACAAAAATATTACTGCAAACGTTTGTTTGTTATAAATTATCTACCGATTTTAGTTCTTCTTTTACCGTATCTCTCAGTATGAATATACGTAATATTATACTGTACTTATATATTTTTTAATCGGTTGTCTAACTTATAGTTATATCTCTAAGGTGTACATAACATAAACTTACAACGTTCTTGTGTTGAATAATAATTTACACAGTAAATTTTAAAACTAAAATCAAGTTTATTCAAATTTTACAATTTAAGTAATTCATTAAAAAACAGTAAAAAAATATAAAATTTGTATTGCAAGAGTCCGTTTGCAAGGTGGCGAAAAATGTGCACATTTTGAATATTTCTTTGAAATTCAACATTTTAGACTTGGTCGGCATGAATTTTTACTACATTTATTGTCAGCACTCCGACTATCCGTTTGCTCATATTTTTCTCCGAGAAAAACAGTTGATATCACTTTATTTAATTTGTCCCGTAAGCCTCACCCATACAACATGCACGCTTTGTGAACTTTCAAATTGTTTCTTTGTCGATAATTATCACGCGAACGGTATGAATTTGCTCGACTGTTTAGGAAAATCTTTTACAATGTTTTATAGGTTTGTGTAAAATCCAATTCGCAGACTCGTCATCGTGTGTATTAGATTACTTTTAAACTTATCCATGCGTTCGTACATCTTTACGCTGATTCTTTAGTGTATAAATTTCCGCGATAGATCGTTATTGATTTTCGTGGTAAAAATTACATTATCGTTACGTCTTCACCCTCGATAATAACAATTAATTTTGAAGAACCCGCACATTCAGAAAACATTTTATTTTACTTTTTATTTCGAGTTCTCCCATGTGATCCAAGAAATCGACGATTGAAATTACGTCACGACTTTAGACTAAAGAAGTAAAAACGCTGATCGTTTTACATCACGCGTTACGTTTCTTTGTCACCGCTCAACATTGGATCGGAACAAATCCGCGTAAAACACGTTGTAAAATCGACTTTCAAACTTCGAACGTTTGGTCAGCATTTCATTGGGACGTCCAAAATGAAAAAATAAAACTATGTTCACGTACAGACGCTTCAAAAATGTTATTTTACAGGGCGAAAATATAATGAGGTAAAATCGATACCAAATAACGACCCATTTATCACGGTAATTCGAATACAATGGAATCGAAGTAAAAATATGCGAACGACGATGGATTATAGTTCGAAAAGTATTTACATCATATACTGCGATGACAAATCTGTGAACTGGATTTCGCAAACGAAAACTGATTTCGAAAGGTTTTCGGAAACATTCGACAAATCCGCGCTAATTATCGGTTAAAAAATAATTACAAAAGTTCTCAAACGGTTGACGACAGTGGCGTAAAACGGGTTAAATAAAAGTGGTTTTTCTCGGTGAACGGGAGGGGACTTTCGGAGTGCCACAATCGACGAATAAAAATTGATGCCACCGACCGTGTAATTTTCTTGAAAAATATAGCCGTGAAACAGTGTTCCTCGTACTATTCCACGACAAAATGCACTCTGCCCGCTGCTTCCGGATCCCTTGGAGTGTGTTCTTTTATTTCCTTCTCGGCGTGTCTTTGTGTTTGTGTTTGCGATTTGTTTGAAATATTGATCGCAATATCAATTTCGTCCTTATTGTTTCTCAGCATTTCTTGAAATAATACAAATAGAAACACAATAAGACATCAGTTGTCATTTAATCGCTTATATCTTCGAGAACTACGAGTACATAAGATTCGGAATTAGAAAATAAAATATATTTATATAAAAACCTGTCTTACGATAATCACACGGTTATCTTGTACGTCGCGACTTGGAGTGGCATTCGATCTCTTTTACCATGTCGTCGACGTTCACATTCTACACAGATCCTGCGAGCAAAAATTACAAACAACGTAATTATTAAAATATTATTTTTAGGTTGCATTAATGAATATTTCAAATTTTTTAGATTGTCAATGCGTATTTAAAGGATAAAGGAAATAAAAAATAATTTTCAGTTTGGAGCGCTCCTTCCGCGCTGGCGCCCCGGGGCAGTCGCCCGGTTCGCCCATAGCTTTTCCGCCGGCCCTGTACCTGTTTATTATCTGATCAACGTTCGTCTGCGATGGACTTTGCGCAGGATGGCGTCGTACACGTGAACCACGCCGCTGTTCGGTATCGGCAAGAAACACCAGACGAAAAACGCGGCTCTGGCTAGATGATAGACCGGCACCATCTCGAGGAAATATGCCAAATGGCTCTCGGCTATCATGACCACGGCGAATATCATCCAATAGGTCATCCACCGGGTCGCGTGCTTTGTGATAACGGTGCCGGGATTCGCCTGGAATTGCGGCTCTCTCATGACCTTGATCGTCTGGTACGCAGGAAACGCGAAGGCTATCGTGTAGCTGAACACCGCCGGCTTGTATCCCGCGACCAAGTATATCGACACGAAAAACACGAGGGCCATCAGCAGCTTGAACCGACGTATTCCCGTTCGGGTTTCGGCCAAGCTGAATGGCTCGTACCAGAACGTTCTCGGATCGGCCAGGGCGTTCTCGAATATGTCGACCAAAACGCGCATTTTGTTCGTGTTCATGGCGTGAATGTGGTGCGGTCGGAGGATTAAGTTAAAAACTATCGAAGTCTGAAAGTCTGATGTTATATTAGGAAAACTTTCGATAGGAATTTAATGTTAAATGTTGGGTTTTTTTAAAATGAACAATTCTAACGATGGGTGTTTGTTACGTCTCGTCTCTATCGTCGTTGCTATGGTTATTTATTGCGATTGTTTCGTAATATATTTATAACCTAATTCGTACAGAGTGTTTATTTTTTATCAAATTCTAAAGCTCGGTCGTATTTGAAGTGATTACGCGCTACACGAATACAAAACGCGGTTACCGTTTTTTGTTTTTTTTTTTAACGTAATGGTTTTTTTCGAACGCCGAATGAGTGATGCGAAGAATGTATTGGTTTATGAAAATGCACCCGTGTTTTATTTTTATAGTAAATTTTTCAATTTTATGTATTTTAATTTCATATTCTTATTCCGAAAGCATTGACGTGTAATAACGAATGTTGAACGGATGGTTGATTATTTTAAGTGAACAAGGTCGGCATAGTGGTTTGAAATTTTTCGAGTGATCACTATATTCGACATGATCATAATTTGGAACTTTTACTTTGATTCACACGAATCGGCAGAAAACTTAATGTTTGACGTTAATAAACATCAATTGAACCAACGCGAAATTAAAAACCTTACGTATGGTAGGATTCGGGTTTACGTTTACTTGTATACGATAATCTATTATGCCCTTGAGTACCATACTCAATTTTAAATTATTTGAGCTTTTAATTTTTCAAATGAGCATTTTTATTTATTTTTTTAAACCTTTAAATGAAAATAAAAAGAGATTAGAAAACAAAACGAAATGTCTCAAAACCTAATTTTTCAACTGGAACGTTAGTGGAAAATAAGTACTATTAATTCGTTAAAACGCACGTGTTTACACATATTTTACCTACCGTAATAGAAAATTATTAGTTTAATCAATGTGTTTAAATCAAAAACTGTTGACAATATGTATCATTTTTATTTCTTAAATTATCTCATCACGTTTCGAGTTGTTACCCAGGCGTTATTTTTTCGACGCGCTCAAAATAATCCATAAAAATGGATTTACTTTGCCAATAGACCATTAAAGTATGAAGTCAATGTGAAATAAACTAAAAGATATAAGTTATAATATGTACTGTGTGTATTTTATTATGATTGGGAAAAATTATAAAAGATGTTTGACGTTGCAAAATCAACGATCAAATATTTACTACTATCGGTTATCTAATATTTTAAATAAATTAAAAAAATTGTTTTACAAAACAAATAAATTAGTTTTAATAACTGCCGTTTTGGCTTGTGAGCTTCTCCAATTGTTCTTGGAAGTACAACGCCAAAGAGTGTTCGAAGTAACGTTTGAAGTTGTTTTCGACGATGGCGATGAGCTCGGACTGTGCGCTGTTGTCAAAGTTGTACCGGACACCCTTGGCTTCGACGTTGGTGTAGAACTTCGATTGTTGTTGATCGAGAGACTTGTTGACGGTGACTTGGATGTTGACTCTATCGATTCCGACGTTGACGGGACGTGCGGTCATCCTGTTACCGGCCGACATGACGGTCAGAGGGGAAGTCCATTCCAGACCTTTCAAGGTGAAGGTGTAACGCATTTTGCATGAGTTTTCGGATTTGCGGACGAACGACATCGAGTTGATCGTGGACTGTTGGGCCGCGCGTTCCGAGCTCTGGTAACCGATGTTGGACATTTCAATGGCCACGTCGTTTTCCTTCCATCTCATGTCGAATAATTTGCCCTTGTTCTCGGCGCCGTGGAAAGCAATGATCGGTTTGCGGATTTCGTTTTTGATCTGGGCGGCCATTTCTCCGTTGGTGGACCTGAACACTTCGTCGGTCACTGCGTCGTTCAACACTCTCAAGAATCTACGTTCGAAAGCGTCGTTGAAAGCTTGAGTCTCGACGCCATTTTCGGTCCTGACGCTGGCCTCGGCGTATCTGAAGTTGGCCGGCCTGATGACGGCGTGTTGGATGTTCTCGAATCCGGTCGACACGTTGCTGTTCACCTGGTTCAAGAGGACAGTGTAGTAGCCCTGTTTGGCGTCGCGATGGTTGGATTTGAAGGACCCGGCGGCTTCGATCTCTTGAATTGGTACTGGAAGTAGGACGACGTCTTTTTCGGGGTTGACGTACATGTACGTCAAGTCACCGTTGTTGAGGTTTTTCAATGTGTTGTTGTAGAATGTCACGAAATCGTGTTCGGACATTTTGATCACGTTTCTGTTGATATCCAGCGCACCGTTCAAGTGGTTGGCGTGGCGGGCGATGTTTTGGTTAAGGACGATGTTCTGGAGGGCGGCGATTTTGTCGACCATTTTCTTGGCCAGACCGGCGGGTTGGTTGGCGAAAGCTTGGTTTTGGTTTTGGTACTGTCTGCGTTCGTTTTGTTCGGCGGAAGAACCGTTGTCGAACTCCTCGGACTGGGCATTTTGGTTTTGATGGCCGGCCAATCTGGACTCGAAGTTGTCGCTGTTTAGGAATTTGTTCAAAACCGTTGTTGGATTCGGTTTGTTCGATCATTTGTTCAAAAGTCATCGAGTCGAAGTTAGAAGATCCGGAACTGGGAGTCTCCGTGTCCGAAAAGTGACCATTTCTCGTCTAAAATCAAAAT